>JAPCWY010000003.1:49562500-49565102 GCA_028455895.1 Rhodomyrtus tomentosa | reverse complement strand
CCTGGGCCTGGGCCTGGGCCTGGGCCTGGGCCCTGGGCCCTGAGCCCTGGGCCCTAGAGCTGAAGCCTGGGCCTAGGCCTAGGCCTAGGCCTAGGCCCTAGGCCCTGGGCCTAGGCCCTAGGCCTGGGCCCTGGGCCCTGGGCCTAAAGGCGGCCCTGGGCCTGGGCTAGGCACCAAGGCCACAGGCCTAGGCCTGGGCCCTGAGCCTAGGCCTAGGCCGCTGAGCCTAAACCCTGAGCCTAAACCTAGGCCTGGGCCTGGGCCCTGGGCCCTGGGCCTGGGCCTGGGCCCAGGGCCTGGGCCTGAGCCCTGGGCCTGGGCCTGGGCCTGGGCCCTGGGCCTGGGCCTAGGCCTGAGCCCTGGGCCACTGTAGGCCTGGGCCTGAGCCTGGGCCTGGGCCTGGGCCTGAGCTGGGCCTGGGCCTGGGCCCTGGAGGCCTGGGCCTGGGCCTGGGCCTAGGCTCTGAGCCCTGAAGGCCTGGGCCTGGGCCTGGGCCTGGGCCCTGAGCCTGGACCTGGGCCCTGGGCCTCGAGCCCTGGGCCCTGAGCCTGGGCCTGGGCCTGGGCCACTGAGCCTGGGGCCTGAGCCTGGGCCTGGGCCTGGGCCTGGGCCTGGGCCTGGGCCTGGGCCTGGGTGCGACCTGGGCCTGAGCCTGAGCCTGGGCCTGAGCCTGAGCCTGGGCCTGAGCCTAGGCCCTGGGCCTGGGCCTACAGGCTGGGCCTGGGCCCTGGGGCCTGGGCCTGAGCCCTGGGCCTAGGCCCTGGGCCTGAGCCTGGGCCTGGGCCTGGGCCTAGGCCTGGACCCTGGGCCTGGGCCTAGGCCTGAGCCCTGAGGCCTGGGCCCTGGGCTGGAGCACGGGCCTGAGCCTAGGCCACAAGCCTAGGCCTAGGCCTGAGCCTGAGCCTAGGCCTGAGCCTGGGCGGCCTGAAGCCCTGGGCCTAGGCCACAAGGCCTGGAAGCCTGAAGCCCTGGGCCTAGGCCTGAGCCTAGGCCTAGGCCTGGGCCTGGGCCCTGGGCCCTGAGCCCTAAGGGCCTGGGCCTAAGGCCTAGGCCCTGAGCACAGGCCTAGGCCCTGGGCCTGGGCCCTGGGCCTAGGCCCTGAGCCTGAGGCCTGGGCCCTAGGCCTGAGCCCTGGGCCTGGGCCTAAGGCCACTGGGCCCTGGGCCTGAGCCTAGGCCTGGGCCTAGGGCCACTAGGCCCTGGGCCTAGGCCTAGGGCCTAGGCCCTGGGCCCTGGGCCTGAGGCCCTGGGCCTGGGCCTGGGCCTGGGCCCTGGGCCTGGGCCACTGGGCCTAGAGCCTGGGCCTGAGCCTGGGCCTGGGCCACTAGGCCTGGGCCTAGGCCTGGGCCCTGGGCCCTGAGCACCTGGGCCTAGGCCTAGGCCCTAGGGCCCTGGGCCCTGGGCCTGGGCCCTGGGCCTGGGCCTGGGCGCTGGGCCTGGGCCTAGGCCAGGCCTGGGCCTAGGCCTGGAAGCCTGAGCCCTGGGCCCTGAAGGCCTAGGGCCACACTAGGCCTGGGCCTGGGCCTAGGCCTAGGGCCTGAGCCTGGGCCCTAAATAGGGCCTGGGCCTGGGCCTGGGCCCTGGGCCTGGGCCTGAGCCCTGGGCCTGGGCCCTGGGCACTGGGCCCTGAGCCTGGGCCTGGGCCTGGGCCTAGGCCTGGGCCTGGAAGCCTGGGCCTGGGCCTGGGCCTGAGCCTGGGCCCTAGGCCTAGGCCTGGGCCCTGGGCCTGGGCCTGGGCCTGGGCCTGAGCCTGGGCCTGGAGCCTGGGGCCTGGGCCTAAGGCCTAGGGCCTGGGCCTGGGCCCTGGGCCTGGGCCTAAGCCTGGGCCTGAGCCTAGGCCACTGGGGCCTAAGGCCTAAAGGCCTAGGCCCTGAGCCTAAACCTGAAGCCTAGACCTAAACCTAGGCCCTGGGCCTAAAGCCTGAAGCCACTGAGCCTGAGCCTAAACCCTAAACCCTAAACCCTAAACCCTAAACCCTGTAAACCCTGAAACCCTAAACCCTAAACCTAAACCCTAAACCCTAAACCCTAAACCCTAAACCCTAAACCTAAACCCTAAACCCTAAACCCTAAACCTAAAACCCTAAACCTAAACCCTAAACCCTAAACCTAAACCCTAAACCTAAACCTAAACCCTAAACCTAAACCCTAAACCTAAACCCCTAAACCCTAAACCTAATACCATAAACCCTAAACCCTAAAACCTAAACCCTAAACCCTAAACCCTAAACCTAAACCTAAAGCCTAAACCCTAAACCTAAACCTAAAACCCTAAACCTAAACCCTAAACCCTAAACCCTAAACCCTAAACCCTAAACCTAAACCCTAAACCTAAACCTAAACCTAAACCCTAAACCCTAGGCCTAGGCCCTGGGCCCTGAGCCTGGGCCTGGGCCTGGGCTGCTGAGCCTAAGGCCCTGGGGCCTGGGCCTGGGCCTGGGCCCTGGGCCCTAGGCCTGAGGCCTGGGCCTGGGCCCTGGGCCACTGAGCCCTGGGCCACTGGGCCCTGGGCCCTGAGGCCTGAGCCCTGGGCCTGAGCCTAGGCCTGGGCCCTGGGCCCTGAGGCCTGGGCCTGGGCCTGGGCCTGGGCCCTGGGCTCTGG